>CP126900.1:16639450-16646950 GCA_030440675.1 Furcifer pardalis | reverse complement strand
ATGCTCCGGGCTAGTTAAACGCAGCGTGGTTTCTGGCCTCTTGTTGGCCACGAGGAACGCAAGCTTGGGGGAAACACGGGAGTCTTCGGCAGAAAGGGATGGGATGGTCAAGGAAGGCCGGAAATGCCGGCTTGCCATGACAGGGAGAGGATGGAGAGGATGGAGGAGCACAGGATGGAGAGGTGAAATATCCACGCCTTGACCAACACACACAATCTGGTATCATTTTTGGACTGTAACCTTTTGGGATCAAGAAACTGGTCAGTTTCTCAGCACCACGGACAGCTCAGCCACGTTGTAGTTTGGCAGTCGGGGCTCAGTGGTTAAGAATCTCCCCTTGTTAGCTGGAAGGCTGGCAAGTTGGCAGTTTGTGACCCGGGTACTGCATGACGGACTGAGCATCTGTCTGAGTAACCTGGCGAGTGGGCGGCGATATAAATCTAAATAAATAAATAATAATAATAATATCTGTCCCAGCTCTTGGGGACATGAAAGGAGCCTCATTCGGGCGTCCCCTGAGCCGAGTTTCTCCATCTGGCTCTTTGGCTTTAAACAGGGATGAGCACTGAACCCTAGAGTTGGATACGACCGGCTTTCGAGCATGGGGCGACCATTACATGAGTAAAAGGGAAAATATTTTCCAGCCTCGTCCCTAAACCAGGGGTTCCCAAACTATGGCTTGGGGGCCGGATCTGACCCCTGACACCAATTCATCTGGCCTACGAAGCCCTCGTCACACTTGGAAATGGAAGTAAAATGCGCCCGTAGTAGGAGCGACAAGGGCTTCATGGGCCGGATGAATTTGTGCCGGATCCAGCCCCAGGCCATAGTGAACCACGTGACTGGCCTGCAGCCCAAAAAGTTTGGGCATGCCTGCCCTCAGCTGACGGCTGAACAACATGTTTCCTCGGTTTCTGGAATTGCTCGGAGGGATGTTTCATCCCCAGCCTGGACAACTTAATTTCTCTCTTTTTCCCTTGGTGCGCTTCTCTATTGCACAGGCAGCCGCGCGCACCACCTGCGCAGCTGTGCCTCGCCTCACGCCCCTGATCGCCGTGTGCTCCAGTTCCTCCGCTTTAGCAAACAAATGAAATCGGCCGGAGGGGCAACGGAGATTTCCTTTCCACCCTGCCGGCCCGAAAGAGAGCCGAGCGAGTGGGCCAGAAATGCATGTCTCATTACCCAGCGAGTAAAATAGTGAGATGACTTTGAAACGCCAAAGAGAAAAAAAAAACCCAGGAGAAATTTTCCCGGTCCCTTTTCTTTGATCTCCGAGGCCTTCCGTGACAGGAAACATGAAGGATGCCTTGTTTGGCTTCCATAATCTTTTCTATTAAATAAGAGAGAGCAGCCAATGTTCGGAAAACCACGCCTAGCCATGCGCACCTTGGCTGGAGAAGAAACACATGGATGGTGGTGCGGGCTAGGATAACATGTTTTTTTAAAAATTTCCAGCTTGTCCCCATCGCACGAATCTCGGTTCGGTTACGTCTCGGCAGCTGTTTCGGCTCCGGCGGCTGAAGGGTGATGTCAACATGAGACACAATGCAGGCTTGTGCAATGCATAATGTCTCCCTGATGTAGTCTGGATTCAAACGAAGAAATATCTCCGCATGATTTTTTTTTTGAGGGGTTTCCCCGTGCCTTCCAAGAGCGAGAAAACAAGGAATGGTCTCTATTTTCACCCAAGAGCCTGCAGTTTTGTGCAAAATGCAGTGGCCGCCGTTTGTGCAAAACTAGCCCCCTTCCCCATTCAGGACCCAGATATAAAGAACCAGAACAGAGGCCATAGCTTGCTTTTGGTCTCTCGCCCATCTAACCCCTGGTGGCGCAGGGGTTAAAATGCTGTACTGCAGCCAAAAGGGTTTGAGTTCAGTCCTGACCGGGTTCAAGGTGGATCCAGCCTCTTCCATCCTTCTGAGGTCCCTCAGATGCGTCCCCAGCATATTGGGGGCAAAATGCGAATTAACTTATGATCACCCTTGGTCAAAAGCCAGTCATATCTGACTCTAGGGATCAGTGCTCATCTGTGTTGATTCCCAAAGAGTCAGCGCTGTCTGGCCATATGTCAATGGAAATGTCTGCAAACGCAAACAGCGCTGGCTCTTCGGCTTTGAAACAGAGATGAGGACTCAACCCAAGAGTCAGATACGACTGGTTTTTGAACAAGGGAAACCTTTCCCTTTACATTAACTCTGAGCAAAAATGCTCCTTTTTAAGCCCCCTCCTTTCAACTTCCGTCTCTTGATATATTTCAAGTATCCCCATTTTAACTTCTGTTCCCTTTGCTGTTCTACGCTAGTCTTGGACCGCAATAAGGATTTGATTTGATTCGGACTAAACGCCAGAGCGCATGGAACGTTGTCACCTTCCCCACCAAATTGGTACCTATTTATCTACTTGCAAATTTCTTGCTTTCAAAACTGCGAGGTTGGCAGGGGCCGGGACAGATGGCCGAAGCCGACTCTGTCGAGCGGCTCTCAGGTCTTGACCTGCCGACCTGCCGACCTTCCAGTCGTCAAGCTTAGGATCTTAACCACTAAAGCCTCTGCAGTCCCTGGATATGAGCAAAGCAAGAACCGGTCCTTTGAGGCTACGGGCTTGGAAAGTGGGATCAATCCAGTGTTGAAGAGGGTTCAACGTCTGGCTTTCGAGACCAGGGAGTTTTACAGCCTCTCTCCCTAGAACTCATCCTGCCCATCGCCTGGTAAAAGAAGCCCTTAATAAACCGGTCTATATAAATTCCAAGTATTATTTACTGCATGCGCTATGCATTACAGAGCCATTTATCCGTGGAAGGCATTAACTTGTGCATCCACCGTCTGGTGTTAAAGGCTTCCCGGCTCCGGTGCTTTTAAAAAGGCCTCTCGCCCGTGTTTATTTGGCGAGCTTCTCCTCGGTACGGAGAGCTGACATTTATAATGACTGTGAAAACAATTTAATCCCAGATCTCGGGGAAAATACGTGTCTCAAGGGCCGGGGGTGTCCCCCCCCCCCCCGGCCGCCTCTCTTTAATCTCTCTCTCTGAAGCTGTCAGGTGGAGGGGAACGGACTCATTTTTCGCAACTTTAGAGGTCTATTTTTAAATCTCACCCAGGAATGCCTGGTTGGAAGAAGGCCGTATATGGCCTTCCCTGCGGATCCAGGTCGACCCGGGGTTGATCTCGGCGGATGGAAGACATCGCGGTGGTCTGGCAAGGGATTCCCTCCCATTCTCCTGGCCTTTGGGCGTCTCTGGGTTTTGTGGGGGTTTTGCCACTCGGAGGGGCCCGCCTCCGGAGCAAGACCACCGCACCGGAAAAGCAAAACAAACAAACAAACAAACAAAGGATCTTTTAAACTGGTGCAAAAATATGACACTAAAACCAGATGTTGATTTTGCTGCCCCTTTAAGGTGCTTTGTTGAGATCGGGGAGTTGGAAGTTTCTAGACCAGTGGTGGGGAACCAATGGCACGCATCCCAGAGGGGACGCTCCCAGCCCTCTCTGTCAGCATGCACACCCGTTGCCCCAGCACAGAGTTTGCCCCGCCCCTCTGTCCAGCAGCCCAATAGGAGCACTTCCTCCCACCCCCAGCACAGAGTTCACCCTGCCCTTCTGCCAGCAGCCCAATGGGAGCACTTCCTCCTTCCCCCAGCACAGAGTTCACCCTGCCCTTTTGCCCAGCAGCCCAATGGGAACGCTTCCTCCTTCCCCCCAGCACAGAGTTCACCCCGCCCTTGTGCCCAGCAGCCCAATGGGAATGCTTCCTCCTTCCCCCCAGCACAGAGTTCACCCTGCCCTTCTGCCCAGGAGCCCAATGGGAGCGCTTCCTCCTTCCCCCCAGCACAGAGTTCATCCTGACCCTCTGTTTGGGCACTTGGTCTCTAAAACGCTCAATTTGCTGCCAGCTTTGTCTTCAAATGTCCCATGAATAAACAACATGTAGTCAATTAATTGCAATCAGTCAATTGCAACCGATTAATAAACCCTAGGGAATTAATCAATAAATCTCAGGATGTGCACTGTGATGCTTTCAGCAAGTTGAGAACCTGGGTAGTCTATGAGGTCGTGGTTCAAGCGCCAGACCAGGACCGAGCAAGTTGTAAGCTCAAGTTATAGGGCAATGGAACTCCTTTGGCCAGGCATGCTCGTCCTTCCCGTCTGGCCTACCTCTAAGGATTGTTGTGAGGATAGAAGGCAGGATATAGACATAATATATGTTTTTTTAAAATAAATCCAAAAGATAACTCGGATTAACTCAGCGGGAGATCATTTTTCTGTGTTTACAACCTTTTCTCTCTTCGCATTGGGGGGGAAATGGCCAGCCACCCGCCTTCATAACATTCCTCTCTGAGAAGACGAGCACATCATATGATGCTCGTAAATGGTTCCAGGACTCTGGCTGCCACGGTGGAGCCGGCCTTCTGTTCAAAACAAACAGTAAAGTCTGTTTTTCACATTGTTCTGCGCGTGCCTCTTCCCACCGGCAGTTTGGCAGGCGTTCAACAGGAGAAGACATGGGAAAGCGGAGAGGTTTCAGGCCCATCACAAAACCTTTTCAAACCGAGGGCCATTGGGTCACGCTCCCTCAGGCCGCTTCAGGGGCCGGACGGCCGTTTTGCCTTGCCTGCCACATATGGCGCTTCTGGGTGTGGAGATGGTGGTGGGCCACGTGAAATGGTCTTAGCTTCAGTCCATGCCTTTTTAAGTGTAATTGCCTTCCCTTGTGTGTTTACACAGCTCTGGGGAATGCTCAAAGGTATTAAATGTGCAAAGTGTGATCCATGGCATGGAAATCTTGCGTGGCAGGTTGAAGTGGAAAGACGGCGCTTCCTCAGACAGCTTCGGGGTCCGGACGGCCATTTTGCCCTTCCTCTACCACATGGCACTTCCTGGTGTGGTGGGGCCCCACATGAAATGGTGCCACAGGCCATATCTGGCCCCTGGGAATCCCTGGGGCAGAGTAAAAGGCCAGAAAGGGTGGAATCATGCCAGGAAAAAATATCCCATGCCTTGTGGACTTCTTTTTCTTCTGAATATGAGGTCCCTGGCCATTGCAATCATCCACCACCTGGTTTCTGATTTTAGCCCCACGAACCTCAAGGAATGGGAAAAAGCCGACCCGGTGACCCCCAGGAAGCGTGAGAGAGGGCCGGACGGCGGTCCCGGGAGGAAAAGAGCGGCTTCTGCTGCATGCCGGGTTTCTCACGAACTTGAAAATGCCGGATCGTTTACCTGCAGCCGAAGTCTCGGACGATGCCAGGAACATCGACGGAAAGAAAAGCCCCCGTTTATGTGCAAACCCGCTTGGTCCCCGTTTGATCCGTCCCGTCCGAAAGGCTGAATTTTAAATGCCCTGCCTGGCAATTGGATTATTTATAGCAATTAATGGGACATGAATATTTGAGCGATACTCGACGCAGGCGCCTCACTCGTCTCACAAGTTTCGGCCTCTGGAATCAAATGTTGCCCTCAAAATTAGAAACGGGCCCCGGATTCGCATTGCTATGCAAATTTTGCAATATAAAATTAGATAGGAATGAGAAAGAGACGACGACGACACCCATTAGGTTGCTGGTGGCGAAAAACGGGAAAATGCATGTGATATTTGCATTGGAGGGTTTGCATAAAGAATTATGGACTGCAGCGATCAATGATAAACTGACGTGTGAATTAAAACGAAGGAAAAGTCTAATAACGAACGAGGCATGAAAGCAACAATACAGAAAACACGCATCAAGCTTGCCATATGCTAAGTAAATACAGTCAAACCTCGAGGTAAGAACGGTGCGACTTAAAACTCGAGATACATCCGGAAATCTCGGGGGGGGGGGGAAATCAGGTTCGTGATCCAAATTATTAATAGGATTTTTTTCTGAGCTATGAAATTCAATGCATTGCTATGGGAAATTGCATTCAATGCATTCCTATGGGAAATTGCATTCAGTGCATTCCAATGGGAAATTTCATTCAATGCATTCCTATGAGAAATTTCATTCAATGCATTCCTATGAGAAATTTCATTTAATGCATTCCTATGGGAAATTTCATTCAATGCATTCCTATGGGAAATTTCATTCAATGCATTCCTATGGAAAATTCAAGGTAAGACTTGTTCAAGATACAGCCAACCTCGAGAAACGAATTAAATTCGGATGTAGAAGGTTGGCTGAAAATTTTGGGAATCTCTTGAGGGTTGGGGCTACTGATGTTCTGGCGGGGCAGTGAAATCCGCCCCGGATTTTGATCCGAACCTGGCAGAGCTATCTGAAACTAGCTGAAAGTTATCCCTCCACTTTCCCAAATGAGCTCAGCACCCTGGGTGGCTCCATTAAAGTTCAGGCTAAAAGCCCGGAGTGGATCGTCATGGAAGGTGTCCGGGCAGCACAGCCGTTTCCCCACCGAAATCCATTTCTACCATCCCAGTGCAAGACGAAACGGCCACCTCGGTCTCCACTGAACGGATACTTATTTAAATTAAATCCATCCTCAGCCAGCAATTCCACTAGATTTTGCTTCCTTTTCTCAAAACTACTTTTTAGAGATAAAAGCATGCCAAAAAACCGGGGGGGGGGGGGTTGGGATCATTATTTATGATAGCTCTTGGAAATGGTGTATATTTGCAACTAAATGCACTTTGCCTAATTAATATTCCGCACGTGGAGGGCCCATACCCGCTTTGCTTAATTAAAAGGAGATTAATTTATCAACCCAGGTATACTTTAATTAGATAGCTCTCCTTCTGTTTCCAATTGTCATCTCCTATTGGCGAAGAGACAAGATAATGCGTCTGCTTCCGCTACAGAGTCGAACATGTTGGAAATGTTAATTTGCAAAACCACCCCAGTCGCTGCCGAGCGCTTTGCTTTTTGGAAGACGGTTTGGTTCACCACCTGCCGTGCACAGAGACACACAGTTGATGCGCTACCTATGGCAATGCAAAGGATTGGGGGGAGGTTTTGTTCTATGCACGCAACATTAAGAGCCGTTCGCTTTGCAAAAGACCTGCTCTTCTTTTGTTGAGCTTGAACAATCCAGCTTTCTGAATCAAAGGCTGGCTAGAAGAGGGCCAAGAGTGATGGGAGAGTTTCAAAAGGCGCATAGACTTCAGAGCACACATCAGTCTTTGATCTGGACAATTCTTTAGACTGGGGGTGTATGTGTGTGCCAGAACCCCCCCCCCTCCTCTGAGAACTCCCTTCCTTCCACCTGGGTTGGCCAAGGGGCTTTGGCGGAAAACCCGGCTTGCGAGTCTACCGGATGTCAGGGAGGGAAACCGTGCCTCATCTTCCCCTGCTTTAGGACGTGTGCCTAAAAGGAGCCGCTTCCTTCGTGTGCCGTTAGATGTTGCTGTGAGATACGTCAAGAGATCCTATGCAAGGAGGAGAGGGAGCATCAATGCCATGAAAGAAGAAGGTCAGGAAGGAGACAAGGAAGGAAGGAAGGAAAGGCATGAATGGAAGAGGAAGGAGGAAAGAAGGGAAGTTATGAATGGAAGAGAAGGGAAGGAGGAAGAGGA